>JAKRSK010007450.1:1207500-1210000 GCA_029891615.1 Natrix natrix natrix | reverse complement strand
AACCCTAACCCTAACCCTAACCCTAACCCTAACCCTAACCCTAACCCTAACCCTAACCCTAACCCTAACCCTAACCCTAACCCTAACCCTAACCCTAACCCTAACCCTAACCCTAACCCTAACCCTAACCCTAACCCTAACCCTAACCCTAACCCTAACCCTAACCCTAACCCTAACCCTAACCCTAACCCTAACCCTAACCCTAACCCTAACCCTAACCCTAACCCTAACCCTAACCCTAACCCTAACCCTAACCCTAACCCTAACCCTAACCCTAACCCTAACCCTAACCCTAACCCTAACCCTAACCCTAACCCTAACCCTAACCCTAACCCTAACCCTAACCCTAACCCTAACCCTAACCCTAACCCTAACCCTAACCCTAACCCTAACCCTAACCCTAACCCTAACCCTAACCCTAACCCTAACCCTAACCCTAACCCTAACCCTAACCCTAACCCTAACCCTAACCCTAACCCTAACCCTAACCCTAACCCTAACCCTAACCCTAACCCTAACCCTAACCCTAACCCTAACCCTAACCCTAACCCTAACCCTAACCCTAACCCTAACCCTAACCCTAACCCTAACCCTAACCCTAACCCTAACCCTAACCCTAACCCTAACCCTAACCCTAACCCTAACCCTAACCCTAACCCTAACCCTAACCCTAACCCTAACCCTAACCCTAACCCTAACCCTAACCCTAACCCTAACCCTAACCCTAACCCTAACCCTAACCCTAACCCTAACCCTAACCCTAACCCTAACCCTAACCCTAACCCTAACCCTAACCCTAACCCTAACCCTAACCCTAACCCTAACCCTAACCCTAACCCTAACCCTAACCCTAACCCTAACCCTAACCCTAACCCTAACCCTAACCCTAACCCTAACCCTAACCCTAACCCTAACCCTAACCCTAACCCTAACCCTAACCCTAACCCTAACCCTAACCCTAACCCTAACCCTAACCCTAACCCTAACCCTAACCCTAACCCTAACCCTAACCCTAACCCTAACCCTAACCCTAACCCTAACCCTAACCCTAACCCTAACCCTAACCCTAACCCTAACCCTAACCCTAACCCTAACCCTAACCCTAACCCTAACCCTAACCCTAACCCTAACCCTAACCCTAACCCTAACCCTAACCCTAACCCTAACCCTAACCCTAACCCTAACCCTAACCCTAACCCTAACCCTAACCCTAACCCTAACCCTAACCCTAACCCTAACCCTAACCCTAACCCTAACCCTAACCCTAACCCTAACCCTAACCCTAACCCTAACCCTAACCCTAACCCTAACCCTAACCCTAACCCTAACCCTAACCCTAACCCTAACCCTAACCCTAACCCTAACCCTAACCCTAACCCTAACCCTAACCCTAACCCTAACCCTAACCCTAACCCTAACCCTAACCCTAACCCTAACCCTAACCCTAACCCTAACCCTAACCCTAACCCTAACCCTAACCCTAACCCTAACCCTAACCCTAACCCTAACCCTAACCCTAACCCTAACCCTAACCCTAACCCTAACCCTAACCCTAACCCTAACCCTAACCCTAACCCTAACCCTAACCCTAACCCTAACCCTAACCCTAACCCTAACCCTAACCCTAACCCTAACCCTAACCCTAACCCTAACCCTAACCCTAACCCTAACCCTAACCCTAACCCTAACCCTAACCCTAACCCTAACCCTAACCCTAACCCTAACCCTAACCCTAACCCTAACCCTAACCCTAACCCTAACCCTAACCCTAACCCTAACCCTAACCCTAACCCTAACCCTAACCCTAACCCTAACCCTAACCCTAACCCTAACCCTAACCCTAACCCTAACCCTAACCCTAACCCTAACCCTAACCCTAACCCTAACCCTAACCCTAACCCTAAACCCTAACCCTAACCCTAACCCTAACCCTAACCCTAACCCTAACCCTAACCCTAACCCTAACCCTAACCCTAACCCTAACCCTAACCCTAACCCTAACCCTAACCCTAACCCTAACCCTAACCCTAACCCTAACCCTAACCCTAACCCTAACCCTAACCCTAACCCTAACCCTAACCCTAACCCTAACCCTAACCCTAACCCTAACCCTAACCCTAACCCTAACCCTAACCCTAACCCTAACCCTAACCCTAACCCTAACCCTAACCCTAACCCTAACCCTAACCCTAACCCTAACCCTAACCCTAACCCTAACCCTAACCCTAACCCTAACCCTAACCCTAACCCTAACCCTAACCCTAACCCTAACCCTAACCCTAACCCTAACCCTAACCCTAACCCTAACCCTAACCCTAACCCTAACCCTAACCCTAACCCTAACCCTAACCCTAACCCTAACCCTAACCCTAACCCTAACCCTAACCCTAACCCTAACCCTAACCCTAACCCTAACCCTAACCCTAACCCTAACCCTAACCCTAACCCTAACCCTAACCCTAACCCTAACCCTAACCCTAACCCTAACCCTAACCCTAAC